>VDFB02156234.1:64472-83314 GCA_007258455.2 Sequoia sempervirens | reverse complement strand
CTACTATAATTGACCCAAATGAATGCCAAATGATGAACGTTAACAAATATCATGATCTCTAGAAGATGAATTACTGGGTCTAACCTTCATTTTCCAAGATTCCACTAATGCTCCTCTGATTTTTTATATAGATACGCTTACTACATTTTAGTTTGAAGGATTTATGGAATCTACTGCGAGCACATTGGGGCAGTCTATAGAAAATGAAAAGGGAAATAAGACTACCAAAACACCGAGGGGAAAAGAGGAGAAAGACCAAATGAAGTATTAGTTCCACAGGGTGGAAATCACCTCCAAGGTTACCTCAATGTGGGATTCAATATCAAATACCAACCTAGGACATGTAGACATAGATTAATTTAGACAGAATCACAAGAAATCCCATCACTGATAATGCATAGAAGATCTGAAAGAGTGGCCTAGCCAAGGCAGTCAGCTTCCCACCCATGCTTGTGGCCCCATAACTTATAATGGCTTTCAAAGAGTGCTACCGCAGTGGTAACAGAAAAATCATAGATCATGAAGGTAGGGTGCTGGCAGACCTATCTGCTCGGTCCATAGGCGAGACTTTCCATATCCTAACATTCGACCCAATGGAGAAAACAAAGAAGGGATACATTGAGAACACATGGAAAGCCAATCCCCTAGCATGTAAGAAGTTAATCAACCAACATTGGTTGAAAGAAAAGAGGGGAAGTGCCGCTAAGGTACCACAGGAGCTCTTCAGAAGTGATTTCCATGAAGAGTACCACGATCTTGTCACTCTACTAAGTAGAGTAATGGGCCTCCTTGGTGCTTCCTTCTTCCAAGAGTGGATGTTTTATTTCATAGAAGAGATCATTCGTGGAAAAGCAAAGTTCCACTAGGCCAAGATCATCAGTGACACCAAGCATGCACAGTTTATGGTCGTAAAGAATACATCGCAGTTCTATATGACCTCCTACCCAGTATACCTACTAGTAGAGGAATTTCCATACAAAGGCCTCTTTGTTGCATGAAATCCAAATCTAGGAAGCAAGGAGCTCAAGGTATATGACCGCTACCCACAATTACAGTATAGGAATTTCAAGAGGGCATATCAAAGAGTGAATGATGCCTTCATTGAGCATATTATCAGACTCCTTGGAGGGGATTTTTAGAGAAGAGTCACGCACAGCGCTTTGGAATTCATTCAGAGGTTCGTGTTCCTCTTCATTCAGTTCTTGAAGTTCACATACATTAGAATGGAGGGCTTCTCTAAAAGACCTTACAAGCTACCCCAATACCCAAATGACTGAATGATTATATTGGAAGTCTCCCAACAGCTCTGAAATTCCCACACTCTTCTAAGTGACAAGCACCAGGTAGCAATTCCATATCCCCTCAATTTTGGGCAAGGAATGTATGTCATCCCTGCTACCCAGTTTATTGAATATTTTGAAAAGGAGATAGTGGAGTATCATTTGGACTGCCACACTGCTCAACCCAGGATGGATCCCTAAGGAAAACTGAAGAAGTTTGTCGAAAAGCAGTATGCTCACTCACCTCACATAGAAGATTTATGGGCTAACTGCAATGATGAAAAAGAAGTAAGAATGAGACATTACATGTGATTGACGGCCCAGTTTGTGCAGTCAATCAACCTGTTCCTGATACCTGACTAGATTGTGGAGGAAGATGACACCATCCTGGGTGAAAGATTTGATGTTGTGGTCGAGTTCACATTGCCAATGATTAATTGGGATGAAGAAGAGGTCGATGACCTTAACATTGTAACACAGCTAATCAAGAACAGAACCAGAGAGTGGGTGGATGCTCAAATAGCCCAACTCAAGCTATAGGGTGTCGTGATGACATACAGAGAGCTCATAGATGAGCTCGAGAGTGAAACAGATAGTGGGGCAACTGTTTCCCTAGCAAGAGAAACTCCTAAATCCCCTCTAGCGACCAGATCAAGAAAGAGGAAGGATGTGTCTAAGCATCAACCCAAACACCAAGTATATACGTAGAAGATGGGTCAGAAGGAGAATCCTCATCAAAAAAGGAAAAGAAGTCAGGAGGATTCAAAGAGATGCCAACCATCGCAGAGGATCTGCAACATGAAGGAGAAGAAGAGGCTGAACAACCATAATCACCACTTGCTACCTCTGCTCCTGCCATTCCCACTGTCGTTGCTACTCCACCACCCCTGCATCTTAGGCACTGCTTGTTTCCTCTTTTCCTGTGGTGAACATTTATGTTCACCTTGCTTCCACCTCACCAATAGCCCCAATTATGGTATTAGACTCTTCTTCAACCATGATATCCCCTTTTTCGTCTTCCTCACTACCCCCTCCATTACCTACTCTTTCCACCATAATATATTCAGTTGCCATAACTACCATGCCTTCTCTTACCTTGCCCGGGGCATTTTCCAAGTATATGCCAGGAATACCCGTCAAGATCTCTAGGGTGATAATGAACCCCACTGTGCAAGCAGTGATAGCCCAAACCATTGTTAGCCTGCCCATTCCTCCACCACCCACAGAGCCACCCAAAATGGAGGCTAATATGCAAATATCAGAAGAGATGGAGAATCGACAAAGGGAGGCCACCAAAGGAATAATGGAGGAGCCTGAAGACTCTTTCAAGGAAGAATATTTTGAACATCCAGAAGGCAAGTTGAGCGTAAATGTAGACAAGGTGGTAACTAATGAGGAAAAGTCACAATCTTCGGAGGAGGACGCTGAAGCCCTTAATGCTAAGTACATAATAGAGACCTTTGATCAATAGCTTGAAGAGGAGATGTCCCAACAACTCAGGGACATAGGAGAGGAGGTGGAATCAGTGAAGCAGCCTCCTGAAGAGAAAGAGGACATTGAAGTCAACATGGAGACATTCAAGGAGCCTCCACTAGTTGGGCAAGATAAAGGCTCTATTTAGGAAGAAAAGATACTTCCTAAAGAAGGAGAGAGAGAAGAAAAGAAGGAAGAAGATGCTCTGAAGAAGGGTCCTGAGTCAGAACATCATGTGGAGCTCGAACAAGAAATAGAAAGAGTGTCTCAGACAGAAGGTGTCACTGTAGAGAAAGTGGCCCCCACTGAGTCAAAAAGGAAAAAGACCATACACATTGAAGACTTAGATGAACAAGAAAAAATAACTTAACAAGAAGCCCCAAGTCATGAAGTGAGACAGCCCCAGCATGAGCAGAAAGAGGAAGGTGATCATGAATCACCAAGAGAGGAGACTCAAATTCCTGATTGGTTGGAGAAGCAGTTATAGAAGAAAACCTTGGCTCTCATGGATCCAAAGAGTAGGCTTGAGGCTATCTTGGCAAGAGCACAAAAAAATACTAAGAAGGAAAAGAAGCCAAGAGTTTGATCCCATATCATAGTTGATGCTTCAGGATCAAGAACCGTGCAAATTTCCACCCCGGTGACAGACAAATGAAAGGGGGTCAGCTAAAACATTTCCACAATCGACTTGGGCCCCACGATAAGGGAATAGAAAATTGTTCAGCTCCAGGGATCAGTGGCAACAATTTTCCAACAGATAAACAAGGACCAGTCCTCTAAGGAGGAATTGAAGGAACAAGTGGCAGATCTCAGCGCCTATATCTAGCAATGGATATCGCTGGAGGAAGAAGCTTCAACTACATCCTTTGCGCCCCCACTCCTCTACTAAGAAGAAATCTCCAAGATGGAGAAGATGAAGAATTGGACCAAGGCTATTGCAGATTAGTTACAATGAGTGCTACATAATGGTGACATGGGCATAGGCCATGCTTTTTGAACAACCAAAAAATTTTGAGATGTGAAGAAGTAGCTAGAGGGCATGGAAAATATTTGTCACCGATTCACCGACCTATATAGGATTACCTATCCTAAGGTCGAAACCATTCTCAAGATGCCCAAAAAGACATGGGAGAAGGAGCTGGCCCTTGTAAAAGATGATCACTAGCTGGTAGAAACATGGAAAATGGGTTTGGATCACATGAGAGATGTCTTGGAGAGGGTTGAGCTAGACCTCAAATGGATCAAAGAGCACAGGACAGACAATGAAGATTACTTAAAGTTGATGACAGACTACGATATGCCTATCGTGGAGCTAGATTTAGAAAAGATCAGGCCATACTTCCATAAGAAGATGGAGCAAGGGGGAGTAGACTCACTAACACCAGACTTCATGGATTTTGTTGCTAGGGCATTCGTTCAATCCGAACAAGTAATTAAGGCCACGCCAAAATGCAATAAGAACTGGGAACAAATCGCTGGCAGATCTAAGAAGCTGACCTTCCAAGTTCTTCAATCCAATATCATGGAGTGGAACAAGCTTCAAGCACTTATTGGAAAATTTGTGGAGTACACCACTCTTTAGAAGAATGAGGGAAAGCCAATGATAGATGATGATTTCTTGACAGTATAAGCTAAGAAAAAGAAGGTAGTCACTAGAAGACAAAACTACTACAGTGTCAGGGCACTATAGGACAAAATAGGAATGAGACAAAATTGTATCTTATATTAGTAATGTTTTTGGGGTAGGTGAAACCCTAATGTAAAATGAATCTTGGACACACAATGAGAGTAAATCCTAGCCATTCATTTCACTTTTGGAAAACTATAAATAGGGGGTCTCCTCTCATTTTCAAAATAGAGTTGAGTTGTTGCAAAGACATGCTACATAAATTTCAATAGAATTTCATTGCTTTTGGTGGATTCTTGTGTTTCTCACATGTTGCATGATTCATCTTCTCACATTTGATAGATTTAGATAGATTTACTTTATTGTTCTAGGTGCTTTCAAGTAGTTTTAGTAGTTTAGCTCATGTTGTCCATTGATATTGAAAAATGATATTGTGTTGATGCTTTCCATGTTCATGCTTTTTGTTGGTTGTTGATGATGAATAGTAGCATAAAGCTAGTCTAAACATAAATTCATTGTTGCACATAAAATTTCATCTTTTATTCATGCTTTATGGTGAATGAATAGCTGAAAATCTGTAGACCTTAGAAGATAGCACTAGTTTCATGAGACTGTATGATTGTTTGGTTAAGTGGAACTCAGTTATAGGAAGGTTGTCCACTATAGCGTCATTCATTGTCACTGTTCATTAATAGTTGTAGGTTTAGGAACTCTTACCTACCTTTTCCCTTTTGACCTTTCTTTGAAATAATAGTTTTGGCAAAGTTCCAGCATCATTGTAAAGCCAAATCGATGTTACCCATGGAGTTTTAGATTGTTGTTTTGAACTTGCAACAATTGCACATCACTTCTAGAATCTCATGTACTCCATTTGAAGATCCAATCTCCTTCCAACTTAGCAATTTTCCATGCCCAAGTTGTGATTACCAACAAATCACATCAATCCACTAAGTTGTGTTTGCAAGTCATGACCTGACACCCAAGAGACCTTGGGGTAATTTTTTGTAACCTGTTTGTAGGAAGTTTCCTTTCAAGAGAAGTAGTGCACTTGTGTGTTGCCTGTGTTGAGAAGTGAAAAAACACCATTCAACAAGACCCTTCTTAAATCTTCCTACAAACTATCATTTCCGTTTTGGTACTTTTGAGAATATTCATTTTTTGTATTAGGTCTTGTTGTTCAATTATTTTAAGTGCATAAAATCATTTGTTTATGTTTCTAGACCTTTACTAATGTCCTAAGGATTGAGATCCAGGTCTAATTGACTCACCATTGAGGTTGAAAGTCAATCTTCACACCTTGTGGTCTCTCTCCTTAATGAAATTAGGGAAACAAGGGCTATTTGAAGATTCCTAAGGTTCTATACAACATCATAAAACCTTTTGGGATTCCTTTCCTCTTCATTTCACCTATTAATACAAGTATGAAACTTATTTAGTTATGAGTTAAACCCTTTTGTTGATATGTAATATATTGAATACACACTTGAGATTAGTATGCAAAAAACATTTGATGATGATGTAGTATCTATTTATGAAGATGCAAGAAAAATGTAGGTGCTTGATAATGCTTTTACGGATGCTTTTGACAATAAGTGTCATATCAGTAGTTTCTTAAGACTTATCATCAAATAAAATATCATAATGCATAATTAATTTTTTTTGGACAAGTAATAATTAGTTCCCTTGACTATTGACTACATAATTGGTAAAATTAAATTTTAAAAAGGTGAAATAATATTGTGTATATGGTTATGTCAAAGGAATTAAACTAGAGCACAATCTAATCCTCAAGAAATAAAACCTAAAGATCTAAACCAATCCAATTCTAAAATTAAATTAAAAGTACTTAAAATAATCAATAGAATCACACTTTTATTTTATAAATAAAACTTGATAGACTAAGCATTAAGTTAATAATTTGTAACATTATAGACTAATCAAAATATAAACTACATCTGGAAAATAAAGATGTGATGATATCATTGATATCGAAAAAGTAATACAAATCCTCCAATGAATTCTCTAAATTAGAAATGTGAGACTCCACAAATAAGGATGAAATGTTTGAAAAATAAGAATCTCATTGAGTTGGATTTGGAAGACTAAGATTTTCCTAATACAAAGAATCATTGAAAGCTTTTAAAGAAGCAATACTAAACTATAAAGTAACAATAGGTGATGATGGATTAGATATCTTAATGCATATCATTTGATTACATTGCCCATCCTTAAATGATGTCTCCACATAAGATGTCTATGAGTGAACATCAAATGCATATATAAATGCTAGATTAAAATAATCTAGAAAATTGATGTCATTTTCTCTACAAAGTTATCTCAATTCATAAATTTCATAAAGAATTCTTAGATGATTGAATTCCTTCAAAATATGTTCACCTATTGTATGTCTTTTCTTTCCCATAGTAATTGAATTTAATCTATAAATTAGACACATGATTACAAATTAATAAAAATAAATACAAAATCAAAGAGATAAAATGGAGCCCACCCAAAAAAATAGAACTTCTCCAAGTGCTAGAATGTCCAAGCTATTAACTAGATTGTATAAAATTGATAAAATAAATAAAAGATCATATAATTGAATCTAGAAAAATTACATGAATGGCTAAGAAGAGCTCATCAATACCTATTTGATCTAAAACAAAGTATTCTTAGAGAAATTTTTTAGCTCAAAAGCCAAAAATATAATTTTGACTTCAACTAACAATAATAAAACTTTTAAAATATACTAGCACCATTGGAAAGTGCTTGGAACCAACTTTATGACACCTATTTTTTTACAAAAAAATGACATCGTATACTCAAGATATGCCCTCCAAAACAAGATTGTCCCATTATGTATGAAAAAAGAGGTTGAAAACACTGTTCACAACTTGAAAACACTATTCACGACCAGAAAAAATACTATTCATGATAAAAATGACTACTCACTACCAAAATCATTGTTCATGATGGGACACTATTCATAAGGTCATGCCCCCTCCAAAATATTACCTTAGAAACTCTTAAGTCTAAATCTAATGTTCTTTATATGGATCTAGAGGTTTTTACGTAGTTTGAGTGAAATGATAAGATCTCTTTTACACCAAGATGCATGCTTACAACCTCATGGATAAAACTCTAAGATATCAAAGAAAAACATGTAAATTTAATGCAATATGTATAAAACCCTAAGATAATATGTATCTCTAAAATAGTTAATATCAACTGCAATAATTCTTTTACAAAAGAGAGCTTGCTACAAATGCATAATTAGAAGAAAAAAAAAAGATACAAAATAAATATTGGTTCATTCATTCATTCCATTGATTACATATAAAAAATTACAAGAAGATATGCATCCACATTTGTCAAAAATAGAAAAGATGGAAAAAATAAAAAATAAATTTCATGTCACAAGATTTACAAATTAAAAATAGAAAAATAAATTCTTAATAAAAAATCCAGGTAAAATGTGAATATAGTTTCACACAAACATTCTACACATATCATTACAATGATAATCAACTCCTTTATATAGGCCTACTAATAATATAATGGAGGGGTAATCCTAATGAAGGCTCACTCATTGCTTGATATAATTAATTACACAATTTGTCCACATAATCTAATACAACTAATTTAAGAGATATGTTCCATGTTGACATTTCCATCCAACTACATACATTATAATATCATATCCCATGTACCTAACAATATAAATATAAAATGTGTTTGGTTATGAGTTAAACCCTTTTGTTGATGTGCAATATATTGAAGACACAAAAGATTAGCATGCAAAGTATATTTGACAATCATATTGTCTATACAGCTATTCGACTGCACATTTGATCGTATTTATTAATTTATTGAAAATCAGAATAGAATGCATTTTTATTTAACAATAACTATATAGGCTTATGGACGCTAGTAAGATATGATCCATATATTTACATAATATATAAACATTCTAATGGACCGCAAGACCTGATCTATGTATCTACAAATTTCCTGTTTTCTGTGGTCATTCCTTGGAGTTGCTACATATTTACTCTGGAAGACAGCTTCAAATCCAGTGTGGTTTATACAAGACAGACTTGCAGAGGGAAAGGACCAAGAAATTACGGTAGGTAGCCAGTGTATCTGATACAACTCTTGGCCTCGGCATTTTCTGAAATCCTCTCAAATATATACAAAACTGAACCATAGAACTTCCGCACAGTAACTGTTCAACAACAAAATGACTAACAAAGGACTTATAATACATCACTCAGATGAATGAAAGGCCAACAATGGGTACATTCTTTGTAGGCTTTGGGCTTTCATTATTACTAATTTGGCAGGATCCGACTTCTTTATGGCTGAAATCTCTACCAAAAAGTCTAAATGGAATATCCTCTTTATCGCATGATGGATTAGAAGCATTAGAACTCAAGACTGAACCTTTCTGCAAGAGTGGTGTGGGTGGAAGGAGTGGAAGAGTAACCAGATTTTTCTCCTCTTCCTGCAGAATATCACTAACAATAGGGAAAACAAAAAATCTAGCAGACCCACAACCACATTGACTCTCAGCCACTGTAGGCACAGGCTCAGGTTCTACGTTTGATACAGGATTCTCCAAACCCACCTCCCCAATTGACTTCATTACCACTTTTATATCGACCCATTGTTCAGATCCAGCATATTTTTCATCCAACACACTGCTTCCATTAAAAGCATTGGCCGCTGTTCTCTCCACAGCTTCCAATTCTTTATCAAGAGCTGAAGGAAGGATAATTTCAGGCCCATCAACTTTTACACTGGGAAATACAATCTCACGGGTGTTTTTGCCCTCAGTGGGGATGTTGGGGCCTCTTGATTTCTTTAGGGCTCTGGGTGAATGGCCTCGAAAATCAGAGGCCCTCCTCCTCTGTCCACTTCTATTGCGGCCGCCATTACAGTTTTCCACAGTATTGTTTCTCTTGTGGGTAGTATTGAAAGTTGAAAGAAAACCCAAGGCAGATATAGAGTCAGAAGCCGGCTTACCTAATTTTGAAGTCGTATGAAGAGGGGGTTTGGGAGCAATTGGCCTGTACTTGGCCATTATCTCATCAGCCCTTGAGGCGGACTGTTGATTTCCTTGCATTGCAAAGCAGGTTCTCGCCCAATCCAACTGACCCATAAAGGCTACCGACCAGTTTTCTCTTCGCCGGCAGTTGCAGTTGTGCAAACATGAAAAAGAAAGTGGGGAAGAAGCAACCTAGAATACGATGATGAGCTGATCACGAGGTCATGGATGATGAACGGTGGAAATGTGGGCGTACAGTGAAGAAAGGGCCACGTTATTATGAGAGAGAACACCGTTGGTTGCTCTAAATTGACGACGTTCTAACAGTACAGTAGAGAAAGAAAAAGCCCGAATGAAATAGAAGAGAGTACAGCAATGACCATGATAGATTGATAGATCTGTGTGCGAGTGGTTGGGGTTCTGGGGAATGGACGGACTACTATTGGTGGAGAGTCGAGAATCAAGGTTGAGGTCCGGTCTGATGGGTTGTCTGGCTCTTCAAATTAGCAATTGCCACATGCAGACTCTTTTTGCATATGCCTTCAAGTCACCGGTAGCCACATGTCTTTTCTTTTTCAGTTCTTTCACTGTTTGTGACGGAGGACATTAACGCACCACTGACGCTCCGTCGTTTGTGGACTTGTGAAAACCACTTTTTTCGGCTAGCCCAAAAGATTCATGTTTGGGGATGGGCATTGGCTGTCAGTCTAGTGCCTCGAATGAGGTTCATCTTTACCAATCAAGGGGGATATTGGAATTGAAGCACCATGTTCCGAATTCGGTAAACCGAGTAGCTGATTTAGTCACATTAAAGGTTTAGAATTGACGGCCTTTTTGGGAATGTTCTCAAAATGTAATGATGAAATTTTTATAGATATATTGATAAGTGTAAAGGTAAATTTTTTATTTTATTTTATTTATACGCTTCTATTTTTTTTGGGTAGCTCTTTTTTATAAATTGCAATGTATCTAGTAAATTTTTTTCACGTGACTAGTGACGCTAGCATGGCACGCCCTCTGGTACTAAGGGGCTAGGGGAGCCTAGACTTCGTGACCTCTTGCTTGCAAGAGAATGCTTTAGCCAATTAAGTTAGGGCCCTCGGCCCATATGCCTCTATTTTATATCATTCTATGTGTTTACTATTTATCTTCTTTCACATATTTATACATCTTTATACATTTGTATTATCCACTTGATTATCACACACATATTTGTACTTCTTTATATGTATGTTTTATCTATCAATATTTTCGGAATTAGTTAATGGTTATAAGGTCATCTTCATAATTATGATTTTTTTTTAATTCAAATGTAATTGCCTTCACACCTTTACCCTTCCTACCTAGGGCCAACTAAATTCAATTTTGTGTGATATGTTGTCATGTCCTTGTATGTTAAGGCATCTAATACATTAATTGTAATCATCTCCTTGTATTGTAGATTTTGATTGGCTAGAGATTTCAATAACAATACATGTCAATGAGTAGTTATGTTTTCTATTCTTTTTGGAGTAGTAGTTAGCTAGATAAACAAGGGACAATAGATAGTTACATTATCCACAAGTAAAACAAAATATATTGACAACCATTTTCTGGAATGTGCTTTTGTAGACACCTAAAATATGACCTTACCCAACCACACCTAATTTTAGCCTATCCTTAGCCCATTAATTAAATAAATATCTAATCTTTATTTAATTATTTTTCCCTCACATTATCCCATTAATTAAATAAATACTTTATTTATTTAATTAATTCCCCTTTATCCTCTACCCTTGTTCATTTAATCCTAGCTCTTTATCGTCTTCATGTGGATCTAATCTAAATTTTTCACTATAGTGTCCCCTTCACGTATCTAACTCCTTGTCTGGATTCATTGAACCTAGACACCTCCCCAATAGTCAAACTAACTTTTCATCTTATCCATTCATCTCATCTAAACCTCTTAATCCTAGCCAGTCTCATAAGGATATTTTTTCATCATCATAATATTAAACCTAAATCCTATCCCTCATGTGCCACTTGTCACATGACTACATCTTTCATCTAAGCCCTAATCCTCTTTCAATCTTAGCCATCCATCATCAACCATTCTTAGCAATTGATTTTACCTCTTCAATACTCTATATCTAGAGGCTCTCATCCCTCATCAAACCTCCTAATGTATAAACTTTGAAGCAACCATACCTTTTGATATCTTGTCATTATCAAATCATATTAAGGCTATGCTAGAGCATTGAGCAATCCACATATCAACATATCAAAGAGCAAATCAAATGAAATAAGGGTGCACTCCATTTTCACTCATCAAGGAGAGAAGCAAAGATTCCAAGTGAAGGTATTGTTCTTTTCATTACTTTATCTTCCATTTTAAATTTACTTTCAACCTTTTTCCCCTCTTCAACTTTAAAATTGTAATGATGAAATTTTTATATTGATGTTATTTTTTATTTAATTTTGGGTAAGTGCACCAAGATGGTGCACAAAAATCGGGTCAAAAGTGGACACTTTTTTTTTCTGAAATCAGCTAAACTTGAACTTGGAGGAGTAATTTGAGATTCATGCACTCAAAATTTGAAGATACCAAAAGAACAAGAATTGTAGTACTCTAAATCTAGTTTCTAAAGTACTATTTTTTTTCAAAAATAGATAAGATTAAGAGGATCAAATGTTTCATGCACACAAAAGTGTTCCTATTTTTTCAACAAAACATAACATAGTGTCTCGCGTGTGCCCCTTAATTTTTTTAGTTGCATTTAGTATTTTCAAAAACCCATCGATAGAAATATAGTTAAGAGTGAGTAGTAGAAGTTGTATATTTTTTTGTAATTTTTTATTGAGTATTTTTTTTATGATTTTTCAAAGTGGATGCATCCTGAAAATTGCATCACCGAGCGTGCGCATCACATAACTTGCACCAAAATAATTAAAAATGCAAAAAAAATTCCAATGTGTAAAGAATGAAGTGTAGAACAATATTATATATATATATATTCAAATTTGGACAAGTAGGTCAAAAGTTATTAAAAAAATTCAATACATATATGTCTTTGATAACTATAAAAATATTAGTGAAAGAAATTAAAAATAAACATGTTAATATAGTTCAAATCTAAAAAATATATATGGTTCCAAAGCTTAGGAGACGTGTGAAATTATGGTGGTAATTTTACTAAGATTTGATTTATAATGTGTAAAGTTGATGACAAGCAAGTTGAAAAACAATAATGGAGGAAAAAATCACATGAAAATGAGGCAAACAAACCATACAAGCCCAAGGCTTGTCATCCAATCCTAACTACAAGCCAAAACACGTGTGTGTTCTATGTGAGCCAAAAGGTGTGATTGTTCTGTGCAAGCCAAAATGCGTGTGTGTTTTGTGCAAGCCAAAACACGTGTGTGTTCTATGCAAGCCAAAACACGTGCCTATTCTATGCAATCCAAAACGCACGCGTGTTCTATGTGAGCCAAAACGCATGCGTGTTCTGTGCGAGCCAAAATGCATGTGTGTTTTGTGTGAGCCAAAACGCATGCGTGTTCTATGCGAGCCAAAACACGTGTGTGTTCTATGCAAGCCAAAATGCGTGCGTGTTTTGTGCGAGACAAAATGCATGTTTGTTTTGTGAGAGCCAAAACGTGTGTTTGTTCTGTATGAGTCAAAATGTGTGTGTGTTCTGTGTGAGCCAAAATGTGTTCCTGTTTTGTGTGAGCCAAAACGTGCTCGTGTTTTGGCCTGCACTAAAATCATCTTCTTGAATCTAACTATTCAGCGCTCTCTCCCTCCACCTTAGTCTCTAACTTTCTCTATATCTCTCTCTATCAATATTCATCTCTTTTTGCCTCCATTCCTCCCCCCAAAATATCTCTATCCTCTCTCCCTCCACCTCAGTCTCTAACTCTCTCTACATATCTCTCTATTGATATTCATCTCTTTGTGCCTCAATCCCTCTCCCCAAAATCTCTCTATCCTCTCTCCCTCAAAATTTCTATATCTCTCCCCACCCCTCCCTCCCTCCTCCCCTTTGTACTCTTTTTTCTCAAATCTCTCTCTATCTCCCTCTCTCTCTCCCCATTTCCCTCCTTCCTTTTCTAATCATTTTCTCCCATGTTGGAAAATTGTGCCTCAACTTGTTGCCTTGAATCTATGTTAAAGACTTGGTGTTCTTTTCCTTTGTTTGGTCCTCATTGTCAATTGATCGCAGGATTTTTTAACCTTGGAACCTAAGTCGCAGGGTTCTGAAAGTTACTAACTTGACGATAGTGTGTTGGTTGCGGCATTATTGTTTTCTTTAACTTTAGAACCTTGTCGCGGAGTTCAGAAGTTTTTTAACTTCCCAACTGGCCAATCTCCTTCATTGTCGCAGCATCCGGGAATTCTCTAACCTGCAGTGGAGGTTGTGAAGTTCAAGTTTTCTCTGACTAGGCGACAGTGGTATCGGCTTGTCGCGGCATCCGAGGAATTCCTAACCTCCATGTGGTGGTTGTGAAGTTAGACTTTTATGTGACATGTCGATGGGTGTTCACTTCATTGGAGCCATGTTAATGGGTGAGGCCGCGGATGCACAAGTGAGTAAATAACAAAAGGCCATCTCGTAGACACATAAAGTCTTTGGGCTTTTGGATTTAAACTATTGATCGTTTATATTTTGCTCCAATGTGGGGGGTGATCCCACAATTCTGGTTTACAATTTTTTGCCAAACTAGACATTGAACTGATTTTTTCTAATAAAATATTCACTTTTAGGCACCTATAGCAGCTAAACCGTGAGAAATTTGAAGATGATGCAAAGTACTGATTTGTGACATTTTGTCTGTAGATTCTGAATTTATTTTTTTTCAAATTTTTTGGAATTAGATTGCACTTCTTTTTCCATCTCCTTCGAAAACTAGTTTATTTTAGTAAACACCATTTTTAAGAAGTGACACTCACCGTATAACACATAATTTTTTTTCCATGAAGGATAAAAAAAAAAATTTCGAATTTAGATTTGTAACTACAATATCTAGTTCTTCCAATTGGTTTCATAGTGTTTTATTGATATTTTTTCCTTAATCAAGTTTTGAAGTCAAACCAATTACAATTCAGACATAGGCAGACTGTATAACACAACTTTTTTTGTATTTATCGAAATTCAATTTTTTTTTTGTTGGATCAAGGAATTCAATATCTAGTGCACTCATTTTTATAAAAAATTTGATAATATTCTATTTTTCCACGTCAGAACAAAGAGCTTGATTTTCGATGAAAAGCTACATTCACAAGAAATAAAAAATAAACATAATAATTAAATTAAATTTATTTAAAATTATACTTTTTGGGAAGCTTATAATAAGGACTACATACTTACAAAAAATAAATTTTAAATGAATTCATTTGATCCCCCAAAAGGTAAATCAAAAGCAGATTTTTATCAGCATTTTGATAGGTGTAAAGGAGACTCTGTTATAAGTATGGTTTAAAACTAGCGAGGTTCTATCCAAGGGGATTTGATCTAAGGTAGTTTGATCAAACCCTCTTCAATTGGAATGCTTTAAATGGAACTTTTTAAGGCTTAAATCATTATATTTTCTAAAAATATGTGATTTCAGCAAAAATCATAATCTCCCAGAAATTGTAAACCAACTTTGTGGGATCACCCTGGGATAATGTTGACGGTTGGACTTCTTTGACAGTTGAACGAACTGAATCAATTTGGACAAAATATTCTTGGAAATCGAAGGGTCTTCGTGAGAATTGAAAAATGGCAGACCAATTGGGTGTTGTGTTGGAAGGAAAAAGATTATTTTGGTTGAGTGTGTACTATATGTTGAAAGAACATTGTAACAGTGTTATGATTGAATGGGGTCTATAAGAACTACGTGATTGGCCTGATTGTAATGTTGTTGTGTAATATTAGAGAACAAATACCTGTGAAGAAGGAATATGTAACTTTATTGTAATTTCATTTACTGTGAATAAAGTGATCTTTCTTTGGTGGTGGGTTTTTTTTTCCCGAAAGGGTTTTCCCACATAAATTTGGTGTTTATTCTTTGTTGAGATTATTGTCTATTTTGTTCTATCCTTTTGCATGTGAATCTTAATGTTATGTATTTTTAAATTAAAAGTACTCCTACATTGTTCCCCTATGAATTGACATTAGGAAAGCGATTTCGGCACTAGAGTCTTTCCTTACATCCCATGTATCTCTTTGTCTCTCTATAACTAAATCTCCCTATCTCTAATTCTTCTTTCTCCCTATCTACATATCTCCCTCTCTCTCTCCCTAACTCTCTCTACCTCTCTATCGCTCTAAATACGTCTCTATCTAGATTATAATTCGCTCATGTTTCTAGGAAGAAAATGTCTCCCCCATGCTCAAAAAGTAATCTTAATAGGAGGAAGTGTGTTATAATGTGCTCATGTTCCTATGGAGATAAAATCCTCTTTGTATCTTTCTCCATATTTCTTTCCCTCCCTCTCTTTGTCTCTCCCTCCCTATCTCTCTCACTCCTCCATTTGTCTCTCTCTAATACACCCTCAATTATATGAAGAATTTAGAGTTGAGGGTTTAGGGTTAATGGTTGAACGTATATTGTTTAGGGTTGAGGGTATAGGTTTTAGTGTTAATTATTAGTGTGAATATTTAGGGTTTAGTGTATAGGTTCAAGGTGCATCTCCTAGTGTTTAGGGTTTAGGGTGTAGAATTTATGGTCGATAATAGAGGGTTGAGGGTCTACCTACCTCTTTATATATCATCTCACATCTCCCTCCTCTCTACTCTCCTCCCCATCTCTATTGTTCTCTATCTCACTTCTATCTCTCTCCTAGATCTATCTCTCTATATCTAACCTCTCTCTCCACTATCTACCTCTCTATCTTAGCTTTCTATCTCCCCTTCCTACCTCTCCCTCCCTCCCTATGTAGATCTCTCTTCTTTATATCTCGCATCTCTCTCTTTCTTTGCCTCTCTTCTCTCTATCTCTCTCCCATATCTCTCTCTCTCTCCCTTTAATATATCTGAATTATTCATTATTTACGATGTAGGGCCTATGGTTTATGGGTTTAGGTTTGATGGTTTATGATGGAGAGTTGTCAGTTGTGTTGAATACATTGGAATATTGAGAAGGGGGTGAATCAGTATTCTATGAAATCTCAAACCCTCCAAAATAGTTACACTTTAAACTCTACCACATAAGCATGAACATGAACAACACTAGATATGCGTAGAAAACCCTACAGGGGAAAAACCATGGTGAGAAAAGTTTCTAGGAGATACTATCCTAATCTAGCCTTGCAAGATGAACAACATTTACAACTTTATTTTAGGGCTACAACCCAAGGAAGCTACAACTCCCTAATTATAGTTTGTAGGGTCACTCCCAAGGAAGCTACAATTCCCTGATTGTACAAATTTGTGTTAGGGCTACAACTAAAGGAAGCTACAACTCCTTGATTTGAGCACACACTAAAGAATGATTAAAGAATGACAATACTTCCACTATTTGAAAATGACAATTAAGCTCACTCCTTTTGATGATTACAATTCTACTTTTTCAGTTCTTCAAATATTTTCCCAGCTGCCTACAAGCTCACTAATTTTAGTAATCAAGAATTTTTACCTTTGGCTCACTGCCTCCAACAATAATTAAGCACACTTCTACACTTGCCTTATTCTGTAGAGATATGATCAAGTTGAAATTGGACATGATGTACCACTTCTACTCTTTCTCTTTCAGTCACTTACACAATTTTCATAATGCATCGCACCACACTTTTACCCTAGATCAACTAGATTTACATTTTATAAAAGATATTACATTGATTGCATCTCATGTTGGCCTATAGGGTAAGTGCAAAAAGATGGGGGGCCAAAAAGGGGGCTTAAGTGGCCACTTTTTTTTGAAATAAGGAAATACTGACCTTGGATGTGAAATTGAGGATAGTTACACTCAAATTTTTGAGATGCAACAAAAACAAGGATTGAAGTGCTCTGAGTCTCCTTTCTAAACTACTAATTTATTTTGAAAATGGTTGAGATTAAGGGGTTCAAAAAAGGGACGTACTAAAATTGGTGTTGTTTTTGTAAAAAAAATAGCATAGCAACTTTTGTACGTCCCTAGCATGATGAACTTTCTTTTAGTATTTTTAAAATCGCTCCGGTGAGAAATTAGCTAACAGTACATAGTTAATGCATGATTTTTTTGATAATTTTTTAATGAATATTTTTTTTTAACTAATTTTCTAAGTGGACACTTCCTAAAAATAGAATTTTGGTCGTGCTACCCCTACAAATTTTGGAAACTAATTGAATTTTTTTAATTTTATTTTTTAAAATTTGTAGAGTAGAGTCTAGTTTCTAAAAATGTAATTTATTTAAAATTTTGATGAACGGTTAATTTATAACAAAAAAAACACCAAACACTTCTTTTTTCCCAAAAAGAGACAAAAAAAAAAGAAATTATAGATGAAAGGCTTAACATTGTCAAAAAGTGAAAAAAATTACATTGTTGGATAGCTAAGAGCAAAACTAACATTACCCAGGTGTTCGATTTGTTCGACATTAAAATACGTGCAATCCTGATGGTGAGCATGAACCTGATTATGTGAAATATTGTAGAATTTGCAAAAACACATCTCTAGTCATTAGGAAGGCCCTCCAAGCCTTTGGGTTGGTATTCCAAGGAAAATACCAAGCCTAAGTCTTGGGGATTCCCAAAGCAATATATAACATGTGTGTGTTATAACACGAGCATGTTATAACACGCTCACGTTATATCTTATTTTTCACATGGCTTTTGTGTTTTGCAAATGAATTGACAAAACACGAGCGTGTTATAACGCACTTGCGTTTTGATATACATTGAATTTATTTTTCTTTTCTTTTTCTTTTCTTTATTCTCATTATCTTTAAGGGAAACTATATACTTTAAGTTGTATTTCATGTATATAGTTTCAGGATGTTTGGGAGTGGTTTTGGATCTCTAGGAGTTATAATACAAATTCTAGTTTTTAGAAGATCTCACAAATTTCAAACTTAGTCAAATTTCAGTAATCAGGAGGTCAAATTTCAGTAATCAACAAATTGTATTATTTCTCTCTATCTCACTCATTTTTTATCCCTTATGCTCTAGACCTCTCTCTCACTATCTCCATCCCTTTATTTGACTCTCTCTCCCTTGATCTCTCTCTCTCTCTCCATCACTCCCTACCACTCTCTATTTCTCCCACCTCCCTCTCTCTCCCTCCATACTTCTCTCTCCCTCTCTTCTTCCCTATCTACTCTTTATCTCCCAATCCCTCTCTTTACCTACCTCTACATCCATCACACCTTACCACTCTCTCTCTACACCTCTATATTTTACCTTTCTCTCCCTCCCTACCTATCCCTCCCTCCCTCATTCCCTCTCTACTTCTCTCTATCTCTCCTCTCTCTAC
>VDFB02156234.1:38937-64372 GCA_007258455.2 Sequoia sempervirens | reverse complement strand
CTTCTAAAAACTAGAATTTGTATTATAACTCCTAGAGATCCAAAACCACTCTCAAACATCCTAAAACTATATACATGAAATACAACTTAAAGTATATAGTTTCCCTTAAAGATAATGAGAAGAAAGAAATTAAAAGAGAAGAAAAATAAATTCAATGTAGATCAAAACGCGAGTGCGTTATAACGTGCTCATGTTTTGTCAATTCATTCGCAAAACACAAAAGCCATGTCAAAACTAAGATATAACGTGAGTGTGTTATAACATGCTCGTGTTATAACAAACACATGTTATATATTGATTTTGGAATCCCCAAGCCTTAGGCTTGGTATTTTCCTTGGAATACGAACCCAAAGGCTTGGAGGGCCTTCCCAATGACCAGAGATGTGTTTTTGAAAATTCTACAATAATTCACATAATCGGGTCCGTGCTCACCATCAGGATTGCACGTATTTCAATGTCAAACAAATCAAACACCTAGGTAATGTTTGTTTCACTCTTAGCTATCCAACAATGTAATTTTTTTCACTTTTTGACAATGTTTTTTTTTGATAAATTAATCACTGGTTATGGCCAGCGTCCTTTTTATTAAAGCACTAAAACCATTACATCAGTGTGTTCAAAAGATCTAACTCTACCCCCCCACATTACAGCCACCACTTACAATCCATTTGTGTTCATCTAACACGCTTTTCCTACACTCGTTACATGAGTTTTTCCTTTTTTTATCACCCCTCCTGCTAAATCAAAAACCAAACATAAATTTCTTCTCCATCTAGGTTGATTCTACTCATATATACCACCGCTTTATATCAACAGCATTAAATCTGGCATCCCTCTAGATACGTTACCACTCAAATGGCTTCTTCCACGACTCCCACAGGTTTGCCTTAGCATCTCATACTCCATTCCAGCCACACCAAGCACTTGGACTTCTGACGTATCACTAACCTTGTCCGACCTCACTTCCTGCTACCGCCGCTTTTGCTAATTCATCCGCCAAGGAGTTTCCTTCCTGGTAGATGTGACTGATCCTGAACTCAGAGAAGGTAGAGATAATCTTTGAGATAGGACACAACCATCTCCGTAATTTCCAGTTAGGTGTAAAATTAGCTCTGATCGCATTTACTGTTATCAGTGAATCACCCTCCAAGTGGAGCTTAGATGCACACAAGGCCATTCCCATTTGCAGCCCACAAAAAGAAGCTCTGAACTCAGCCTCATTACTTGATGCCTGGCCAATAAACTGAGCTTTCTTTTTTATCACTACCCCATCCGAGTTCCTAGCCACACACCTGATCCCTGCCCTTCCTGGGTTGCCGCAGGAGGCCCTGTCAAAATTTATTTTAATCCACCCTTCCTTCAGATTTTGCCACATTGTCCTCCTCCTTACTTCAACCTTCTGTTCTAAACTCTGAGACCCAGTCACTCTTGGAATAATCAACCCTTGGAACCTGTTTGTTAATTCAATATCCTTGATTGTGAATATATTTTTTGAGAATGATCTTTTTCTAGCAGCCACATTAACTACCTCCACAATTGATCCTTCAATTCTCTTCACTAACAATTCCCTTGCCATAGCTTGATCTTGAAGACTCTTCAATTTCTTTCCTTCCATAGTTCCTAGCATACTATGGACGGCAAAATTTTCCAGATACCACTGAAAACTCCCTTAATGTTCTTACTTGGCCATGCACACAACCAATCTGCCAATCCTTGAGGAAAGGGAGTCTGCAACCCAAGTTGTCTAATAATGTATTTCCAGCAGTACTCAGCATATGGACATAAGAGTAGCAGATGATCCACATTTTCCACATTCTGTTTGCACAAAATACACCTATTAGGTCCTCTGAATCCCATTTTCTCCAATCTATCCTGCATGAGAATTTTATTTTGAAATGCCAGCCATGAGAAAACCCCTGCTTTAGGCAATACATCCTTTCCCTAAAATAGAGGGGTTGGCCAGCCATGATCTAACTTTGTATTCTCTCTTAACTTGTATCCTATCTTAACCTTATACTCTCCATCTGCTGATGCACACCACCTCAAAACATCCTTACTTTCGACATCCAGGATAATTCTCTCCTTGAGAATTGCTTTTAAGGTATTCTTTTGTTCCAACGGGGCATTGATATCACTAAAATCCTTCCAAATCCACTTGCTCATCCTATTTATTGTGACTCAATTTCCATAGTTGCAGACTTTGGACCCCCATTTTCTAGTTGTTTCATCCTTTATTTCATCCAATTGTGGCTTATTACACAATTTCTCGAACCCATCCTAGGAATCTAACCAGAATGAGGCACTTTTCCCATCATGAACTTCCCAAGTGATATGTTTGGTTAAAATATTTCTGCTCTCACATATAAAATTCCATATTACTGACCCTCGTGGTGGATTCAAGACTTTCATTATACTGACAGGATCATCTGAAACAAGATATTTCCTCCTCAATATTCTAACCCATTTCTGATTTCCTTTATACATCATCCAAGCTAATTTCGCTCCCATTGCTAAATTCATGTATTTTGTTTGCCTTATGCCAGCACCACCCGCCTTATGTGGCCTACAAATCTTATCCCATGCTAATAGAGGGAACTTATTTGTATCATTCAGACCATTCTAAAAGAACTTCCTCATGATTTGATTGAGTTGGTCATCGATGCTGGCCGGTAGTTTCATACAGGCCATAGAGTAGATTGGAATTGCTGCCAAAACTGCTTTTATCATTAACAACCTCCCGGCGGATGTGAGCCATCTCCCTTTCCATAATTCCATCTTCTTCTTGCAGCTGTCAACTAGTTTATCCTAGAAGCTCTTCTTATTGGCTCCACCAAACAATGGCATGTAAAAAAATCTCCTTGGTAGGCCAGCTGCTCTTACCCCCAAGATTCTAGAAAGATCCCTTTGTAAGCTCGGTTGAACATTAAGGAAATATACTTCTGACTTTCTCCAATTAATAAACTGCCCCGTAGCTTTACTATACTCATCCAAAAGACTCCTAATTTGTCTTTCCTCTATTCTTGTCGCTTGTCCAAATAGGATTGTATCATCTACAAACTACTGATGTGTACTTGGCACCACCCCAGGAGTGACTTCAATTCCTTTCCATGAACCTTCCAACCTTTCCTGACTAATACTTCTTCCTAGTGCCTCCGCCATGATGATGAATAAGAACAAGGATAAGGGATCCCCTTGTCTGATACCTCGTGAGGAGTTAAAGAAGCCCTCTGACACCCCATTAATCAAAACAAATTTTTTTAGAGAACTTATACAACACTTAATCCAATCCACCCATTTCCTATCAAAACCAAACTTGATCAACATCTCAGTCAGGAATTGTCTGTCCACACGATCATATGATTTTAAGATATCCAATTTTAGTATCATACTTGGAATTCTGATTTTTCTGGCTGTGTGTATGGTCTCATGAGCAACTATTATACCTTCTACAATAGACCTTCCCGCAATAAATCCACTATGTTCCTCGGAGATCAGGTTGTCTATCACCAATTTCAGTCTATTTGCTATTGTTTTTGCAATAATTTTATATAGGGTGTTGCATAATGAAATTGGTCTAGATAGTCCCCCATAGCTTTAGCTTCCTTTTTCTTGGGAATTAGCACAATAAAAGTGTGATTGATTGCTCCCAAATTTGTATTCTTTCTTCTTGACTCTTCCACCGCCTTTACCAAATCATCCTTGATTATTTCCCAGAATTTTTGGAAAAAGAAAGTCGAGAAGCCATCTAGCCCTGGTGCTTTTTCTGCCCCTAATTGAAACATGGCTTTCTTTACCTCCTCTATAGTGATTGGCTTTAACAGCTCCTTGTTATCATCCTCTGTTACTGCATTTGGGATCCTCCCAAGGAACGTATTCCACTCCTCCCCCTGCTGCTGGTCATCTTTCGTAAAAAGAGTTTCAAAAAATTTGACAGCTTCCTGACTTATCTCATCCCCATTTTGAATAACTGTACCATCTTCCCGCTCCAATTCACCAATTCTATTTCTGCCTCGATTAACTAGGGTAGTATTGTGAAAATACTTTGTGTTTCTATCACCCTCATCCAACCACATTTCCCTTGACTTCTGCCTCCAATGACATTCCAATCTGGCCAAAATTTCTGATTGTTCAACCTTCTTCTCTTTCTCTTTTGTGTATTCTTCCATTCCCATGCCTCTTACAATTATTGTTTCATTAAGTCTCCTTAACTCAGCCTCTATCTTATCACTCTCTTCGAAGATATTCTTGAAATGCTCCTTATTCCATAATCGTAGTTTGGTTTTGATATAGGACAACTTTTTATGAAAAGTGAATAGATAGGAATGCTTACCAATCCAAATTTCTTTCCACCAATATGAGATCCTCTCATATAAATCCAGATCCCGAATCCACATATTTTCAAAATGAAAAGGAGAGCCTCCTTTGAAATCCTCTTGTGTGAATGTTAGCTGAATTGGAAAATGATCTGATCCACTGAAGGCTAAAATTGAGGCTTCTATCACGTTTGTTGTCTGACTCCAATCCCCAGATAACAAAAATCTTTCTAAATTCTCAGCAATACCATACTGGCCTATTCTTCTGTTGGACCAAGTGAAAACACTATTTTTTTCTTGGACTTCCCTTAACTCGTTACCATCCACAAATTCTTGGAAATCCTTCTGTACCTTTGTTAAATTACTTGAGCCTCCTTGTTTTTCTGTGCTATTCAACGTAGCTATGAAATCCCCGCCTAGCAAGACCTGCTCATTCTTCATTTGTTTCAATGTATTCGTTAACAACCCCCAAATGTCTCTTTTTGCTGCTGCAGTTACTGGCCCATAGACATTTATCATTTGCACCTCCAAGTTACCATGAAAATACCTCACCGAAAACAACAACCAATTCCTATTTGCTGATATAAGAGTACAACTTATCTTATCAGGGTTCCATATTACGCCTAAGCCTTTTGAATCTCCTTCCGCTTCCACAAAAACACCTTCCCAACCTCTCCAAAACCTCATCCTATTCTCTTGCTCTTCCTTGCACCATTTTGTCTCTTGAATAAAAACTATATCTGGCCTACTAGTATCTATTTGATGCCTGAAATGACGCCATTTGCTAGGGGCATTTAAGCCCCTAGCATTCCAACTGACAACCCTCATGTCTCCTCGGGAAGGGGCAACTCCTTCCCGCTTCATAAAATTGTTTGGCTCAGCTTAGTTTGTCCTTTGGCATGCCCTGCCATCGAAAGTTTTTCTTTGTTTGATTTATGACCTTTTTGTTTGGTAGACCTCATTTTGGGGGTTTTGTGTGCCAATTGTATTTGTTCAATTCCTCTTTCCTCCACTCTAGCAGCCTGAGAATCCTCATAGTTCTCATCCATGTCTGACTCAGAATCCTGACTTCCTATTTCTTGATTTTCCATGTACTCATCAACATCCATCCCTTCTAAAATCAGGTCCCCTGCTGTCTTTTCTATTTCTAAAACTAGTTGTTGCTCAATGCCCCCTTCTACTATCATACTCAAATCTTCTCTAACTGTTAAAGGTGAAAGGCTCTCCATGTTTTGTCCTTCTTTCCACAAAACAAAGGCCTTTTCTAGTGGGGCTTCCTACATGGTTTGGATCTCTTCCATAATCTCCTTACAATGTGTATCTCTACATATGCTGTCTTTCTCTCCACCTTCGCTGCTGTCTAGACTTGGTGGCCATACAGAATCTACCAGTTCTTTCTCCATTTCAGTGAGCGGAAGTCCCAATGGATTGCCATCAAATTTACCTTTACACTTATCCCTCACTTCGTCATACATATTGAGTCCATTACTTACTACCCTGTACTAAGCAATTTTCTTTACCATGATCCACTGATTTGCATGTCACACACAGACACAACTTGTCCTCCCTCACAATTTCCTACCTCCATATTCCCATGTCTGTTTTTAACTCAATTTCTATTGGGAGCAACACCCCTTTCGCAACTACAATGCACAATATGAAGTATGTACCACACATACTATCCTCCTGTGCTTTGTCCAAGAATTTAAATTTCCCTAATTGCCTTCCTATAACCTTAATCATATTTTCTGCCCAGTATTCGAAAGCAAGATTATATAAGCTTATCCATGTAGAGCTTTCCTCAATTTCCTGTTGCCAAGGGTTAAAATTTGGATTCTAGTCAAAAAAATACACTTCTGATCCATCCATAAAGTAGGGTCCTGAGTTTCTAACCTTATTTTTTTCCATTTGAGTAGGGAAAGTTACCAGATAGAAATTATTTTGCAATGCCCTGACCACATTTTTATTTCCCCATTTGATACTACACCAGTTTTTGATTTCTTTTAGATTCTTTGAACAACCCCCACCCCACTTCAAAAACAAACCTCTATCTTCTAGTATAATCCTATTTTCCTTAACTGAATCTATTGACAAAGAGACTGTAAAAGTAGATTCAGTCAAAGACAAACCAGTTACTGAGCCTCCTTTCTTTGAAGCGTCCATTTGCAACACCTCCTCTCCCTTGTCTTTGTCTGGGATTAGATTCATTTACTGATCACCCACGCCCAGTTCCTTGTGACACCATTGCCCTTTCTCTTCTCTACACGTCCTCTGCTCTTCCCTAGCCTGCCCAGGTTGCTTCCTTCGAAATGCTTTAGTCTCTGGAGGCTTTCCACCTCCCCTTCCTTTCCCCCACCACTTTCCAACATACCCATATCGGAACAGGTGGATCCATGGCAGCTCTTGTCTGCCAAACTTCTTCGCCCGAGCAACCTCATGTAATTCCCATCTGCCATTGGAGATATCCCTCATTCGTTGTTTTGGCCTGGCTCTGAACTCCCTCTGCCTTTCATCATTTAAAGGGTGGCATTTGTCAACCCACTGCCCTTTCTCCCACACCCACTGTGGTCTGCAATAGCCAATCTGCTCCCAAGAACCAGGCTTATCATATGCCCTCCATCCATTATTTATTTTATTCCTAAAAACGTCCATTGGTTCCACCCACTCCATTTCATCTCCCCACCATTTCCATTCCTGGGCACCTCGATCTTCTTGTCTCTCCCAATGTCCATCGTTACTTGGTCTCCTCGATGTGCTCCCCTGAAATCCATTTCCTTGTTCCTGCAGCCTGGTTCCTAGTTCCGCCATTTCTGTGGATAGTAGATGTGTTTTGAATATGAAGAACTTACTTCTTTTTACTTTTTGACAATGTTAAGCCTTTCATCTATAATTTCTTTTATAATTTCTTTTTTTTGTCTCCTTTTGGAAAAAAGAAGTGTTTGGTGTTTTTTTTTGTTATAAATTAACCGTTCATCAAAATTTTAAATAAATTACATTTTTAGAAACTAGACTCTATTCTACAAATTTTAAAAAATAAAATAAAATTCAATTAGTTTCCAAAATTTGTAGGGGTAGCACGACCAAAATTCTATTTTTAGGAAGTGTCCACTTAGAAAATTAGTAAAAAATAAATATTTATTAAAAAATTATCAAAAAAATCATGCATTAACTACGTACTGTTGGCTAATTTCTCACCGGAGCGATTTTAAAAATACTAAAAGAAAGTTCATTGTGCTAGGGATGTACAAAAGTTGCTATGTTATTTTTTTTACAAAAACAACACCAATTTCAGTATGTCCCTTTTTTGAACCCCTTAATCTCAACCATTTTCAAAATAAATTAGTATTTTAGAAAGGACATTCAGAGCACTTCGATCCTTGTTTTTGTTGCATATCAAAATTTTGAGTGTAACTATCCTCAATTTCATGTCCAAGGTCAGTATTTCCTAATTTCAAAAAAAAAGTGGCCACTTAAGCCCCCTTTTTGGCTCCCCATCTTTTTGCACTTACCCTATAGGCCAACATGAGATGCAATCAATGTAATATCTTGTATAAAATGTAAATCTAGTTGATCTAGGGTAAAAGTGTGGTGCGATGCATTATGAAAATTGTGTAAGTGATTGAAAGAGAAAGAGTAGAAGTGGTACATCATGTCCGGTTTCAACTTGATCATATCTCTGCAAAATAAGGCAAGTGTAGAAGTGTGCTTAATTATTGTTGGAGGTAGTGAGCCAAAGGTAAAAATTCTTGATTACTAAAATTAGTGAGCTTGTAGGCAGCTAGGAAAATATTTGAAGAAGTGAAAAAGTAGAATTGCAATCATCAAAAGGAGTGAGCTTAATTGTCATTTTCAAATAGTGGAAGGATTGCCATTCTTTAATCATTCTTGAGTGTGTGCTAAAATCAAGGAGTTGTAGCTTCCTTTAGTTGTAGCCCTAAAACAAATTTGTAAAATCAGGGAATTGTAGCTTCCTTGGGAGTGACCCTACAAACTATAATTAGGGAGCTATAGCTTCCTTGGGTTGTAGCCCTAAAACAAAGTTGTAAATGTTGTTCATCTTGCAAGGCTAGATTAGGATAGTAGCTCCTAGAAAAATTTCTCACCATGGTTTTTCCCCTGTAGGGTTTTCTATGCATATCTAGTGTTGTTCATGTTCATGCTTATGTGGTAGAGTTTAAAGTGTCTAACTATTTTGGAGGGTTTGAGATTTCATAGAATACTGATTCACCCCCCTCTCAATATTCCAGTGTATTCAACAGAATTGACAACTCTCCATCATAAACCATCGACCCTAAACCCATAAACCATAGGCCCTACATCGTAAATAATGAATAATTTAGATATATTAAAGGGAGAGAGGAGAGAGAGATATGGGAGAGAGATAGAGAGAAGAGAGGAAAAGAAAGAGAGAGATGTGAGATAGAAAGAAGAGAGATCTACATAGGGAGGGAGGGAGAGGTAGGAAGGTGAGATAGAAAGCTAAGATAGAGAGGTAGATAGTGGAGAGAGGTTAGATATAGAGAGATAGATCTAGGAGAGAGATAGAAGTGAGATAGAGAACAATAGAGATGGGGAGGAGAGTAGAGAGGAGGGAGATGTGAGATGATATATAAAGAGGTAGGTAGACCCTCAACCCTCTATTATTGACCATAAATTATACACCCTAAACCCTAAACACTAGGAGATGCACCTTGAAACTATACACTAAACCCTGAATATTCACACTAATAATTAACACTAAAACCTATACCCTCAACCCTAAACAATATACGTTCAACCATCAACCCTAAACCCTCAACTCTAAATTCTTCATATAATTGAGGGTGGATTAGAGAGAGACAAATGGAGGAGTGAGAGAGATAGGGAGGGAGAGACAAAGAGAGGGAGGGAAAGAAATATGGAGAGAGATACAAAGAGGATTTTATCTCCATAGGAACATGAGCACATTATGACACACTTCCTCCTATTAAGATGACTTTTTGAGCATGGGGGAGACATTTTCTTCCTAGAAACATGAGAAAATTATAATCTAGATAGAGACGTATTGAGAGCGATAGAGAGGTAGAGAGAGTTAGGGAGAGAGAGAGAGAGGGAGATGTGTAGGTAGGGAGAAAGAAGAATTAGAGATAGGGAGATTTAGTTATAGAGAGACAAAGAGATACATGGGATGTAAGGAAAGACTCTAGTGCCGAAATCGCTTTCCTAATGTCAATTCATAGGGGAACAATGCAAGAGTGCTTTTAATTTCAAAATACATAACATTAAGATTCACATGGAAAAGGATAGAAAAAAATAGACAATAATCTCAACAAAGAATGAACACCAAATTTACGTGGGAAAACCCTTTTGGGAAAAAAAAAACCCACCACCAAAGAAAGATCACTTTATTCACAGTAAATGCAATTACAATAAAGTTACAGATTCCTTCTTCATAGGTATTTGTTCTCTGATATTACACAAGAACATTACAATCGGGCCAATCACGTAGTTCTTATAGACCACAGTCAATCACAACACTATTACAATGTTCTTTCAACATATAGTACACACTCAACCAAAACAATCTTTTTCCTTCCAACACAACACCCAATTGGTCTGCCATTTTTCAATTCTCACGAAGACCCTTCAATTTCCAAGAATATTTTGTCCAAATTGATTCAGTTCGTTCAACTGTCAAAGAAGTCCAACCGTCAACATTATCCCAGGGTGATCCCACAAAGCTGGTTTATAATTTCTGGGAGATTCTGATTTTTGCTAAAATCACATATTTTTAGAAAATATAATGATTTAAGCCTTAAAAAGTTCCATTTAAAGCATTCCAATTGAAGAGGGTTTGATCAAACTACCTTAAATCAAACCCCCTTGGATAGAACCTCGCTAGTTTTAAACCATACCTATAACATAGTCTCCTTTACACCTATCAAAATGCTGATAAAAAACTGCTTTTGATTTACCTTTTGGGGGATCAAATGAATTCATTTAAAATTTATTTTTTGTAAGTATGTAGTCCTTATTATAAGCTTCCCAAAAGTATAATTTTAAATAAATTTAATTTTATTATTATGTTTATTTTTTATTTCTTGTGAATGTAGTTTTTCAGAAAAATCAAGCTCTATTCGCACATGTGGAAAAATAGAATATTATCAATTTTTTTTAAAAATATGAGTGCACTAGATATTGAAGTCCTTGATCCAACAAAAAATTGAATTTCGATAAATACAAAAAATGTGTTATACTCCGCCTATGTCTGAATTGTAATTGGTTTGACTTCAAAACTTGATTAAGGAAAAAATATTCAATAAAACACTATGAAACCAATTGGAAGAACTAGATATTGTAGTTACAAATCTAAATTTGAAAAAATTAAATTTTATCCTTCATGGAAAAAAATTATGTGTTATACGGTGAGCGTCACTTCTTAAAAATGGTGTTTACTAAAATAAACTAGTTTTCGAAGGAGATGGAAAAAGAAGTGCAATTTGATTCCAAAAATTTTGAATTTTTTTTTTTTAGAATCTACAGACAAAATGTCACAAATCACTACTTTGCATCATCTTCAAATTCCTCACGGTTTAGCCGCTATAGGTGCCTGTAAGTGAAAATTTTGTTAGAAAAAATCAGTTCAATGTACAGTTTGGCAAAAAATTGTAAACCAGAATTGTAGGATCACCCCCCACATTGGTGCAAAATATAAACGGTCAATAGTTTAAATCCAAAAGCCCAAAGACTTTACGTGTCTACGAGATGGCCTTTTGTTATTTACTCACTCGTACATCCGCGGCCTCAATACACCCATCAACATGGCTCCAATGAAGTGAACACCCATCGGCATGTCGCATAAAACTCTAACTTCACAACCACCACACGGAGGTTAGGAATTTCCCGGATGCCGCAACAAGCCAATACCACTGTCGCCTAGTCGGAGAAAACTCAACTTTGCAACCTCCACTGCAGGTTAGAGAATTCCCGGATGTTGCGACAATGAAGGAGATTGGCCAGTCGGGAAGTTAAGAAACTTTTGAACTCTGCGACAAGGTTCTAAAGTTAAAGAAAACAATAATGCCGTGACCAACACACTATCGTCAAGTTAGTAACTTTCAGAACCCGTGACTTAGGTTCCAAGGTTAAAAAATCTAGCGATCGACTGGCAATGAGGACCAAACAAAAGAAAAGAACGCCAAGTCTTTAACAGACATTCAAGGCAACAAGTTGAGGCACAGTTTTCCAACATGGGAGAAAATGATTAGAAAAGGAAGGAGGGAAATGGGGAGAGAGAGAGGGAGATAGAGAGAGAGATTTGAGAAAAAAGAGTACAAAGGGGAGGAGGGAGGGAGGGGTGGGGAGAGATATAGAGATTTTGAGGGAGAGAGGATAGAGAGATTTTGGGGAGAGGGATTGAGGCACAAAGAGATGAATATCAATAGAGAGAGATGTAGAGAGAGTTAGAGACTGAGGTGGAGGGAGAGAGGATAGAGAGATTTTTGGGGGAGGGATGGAGGCAAAAAGAGATGAATATTGATAGAGAGAGATATAGAGAAAGTTAGAGACTGAGGTGGAGGGAGAGAGCGCTGAATAGTTAGATTCAAGAAGATGATTTTAGTGTAGGCCAAAACACGCACGTTTTGGCTCACACAAAATAGGCACACATTTTGGCTCGCACAGAACACACACACATTTTGACTCATACAGAACAAACACATGTTTTGGCTCTCACAAAAAACACATGCATTTTGGCTCGCACAAAACACGCACGCGTTTTGGCTTGCATAGAATACGCATGTGTTTTGGCTCACACAGAACATGCATGCATTTTGGATCGCACAAAACACACATGCATTTTGGCTCGCACAGAACACACATGCATTTTGGCTCACATAGAACACGCGCGCGTTTTGGCTTGTATAGAATAGGCACGTGTTTTGGCTCACATAGAACACACACATGTTTTGGCTCACACTAAACACACACGCATTTTGGCTTGCATAGAACACGCACACCTTTTGGCTCACATAGAACACACATGTGTTTTGGCTTGTAGTTAGGATTGGATGACAAGCCTTAGGCTTGGATGGTTTGTTTGCCTCATTTTCATGTGATTTTTTCCTCCATTATTTTTTTTCAACTTGCTTGTCATCAACTTTACACATTATAAATCAAATCTTAGTAAAATTACCACCATAATTTCACACGTCTCCTAAGCTTTGGAACCATATATATTTGTTAGATTTGAACTATATTAACATGTTTATTTTTAATTTCTTTCACTAATGTTTTTATAGTTATCAAAGACATATATGTATTGAATTTTTTTAATAACTTTTGACCTACTTGTCCAAATTTGAATATATATATATAATATTGTTCTACACTTCATTCTTTACACATTGGATTTTTTTTGCATTTTTAATTATTTTGGTGCAAGTTATGTGACACGCACGCTCGGTGATGCAATTTTCAGGATGCATCCACTTTGAAAAATCATAAAAAAAATACTCAATAAAAAATTACAAAAAAATATACAACTTCTACTACTCACTCTTAACTATATTTCTATCGATGGGTTTTTGAAAATACTAAATGCAACTAAAAAAATTAAGGGGCGCACGCGAGACACTATGTTATATTTTGCTGAAAAATTAGGAACACTTTTGTGTGCATGAAACATTTGATCCTCTTAATCTTATCTATTTTTGAAAAAAAATAGTAGTTTAGAAACTAGATTTAGAGTACTACAATTCTTGTTCTTTTGGTATCTTCAAATTTTGAGTGCATGAATCTCAAATTACTCCTCCAAGTTCAAGCTTAGCAGATTTCAGAAAAAAAGTGGCCACTTTTGACCCGATTTTTGTGCACCATCTTGGTGCACTTACCCAAAATTAAATAAAAAATAACATCAATATAAAAATTTCATCATTACAATTTTAAAGTTGAAGAGGGGAAAAAGGTTGAAGGTAAATTTAAAATGGAAGGTAAAGCAATGAAAAGAACAATACCTTCACCTGGAATCTTTGCTTCTCTCCTTGATGAGTGAAAATGGAGTGCACCCTTATTTCATTTGATTTGCTCTTTGATATGTTGATATGTGGATTGCTCAATGCTCTAGCATAGCCTTAATATGATTTGATAATGACAAGATATCAAAATGATAACATAAAGGTATGATTGCTTCAGAGTTTATACATTAGGAGGTTTGATGAGGGATGAGAGCCTCTAGATATAGAGTGTTGAAGAGGTAAAATCAATTGCTAAGAATGGTTGATGATGGATGGCTAAGATTGAAGGAGGATTAGGGCTTAGATGAAAGATGTAGTCATGTGACAAGTGACACATGAGGGATAGGATTTAGGTTTAATATTATGATGATGAAAAAATATCCTTATGAGAATGGCTAGGATTAAGAGGTTTAGATGAGATGAATGGATAAGATGAAAAGTTAGTTTGACTATTGGGGAGGTGTCTAGGTTCAATGAATCCAGACAAGGAGTTAGGTATGTGAAGGGGACACTATAGTGAAAAATTTATATTAGATCCACATGAAGACGATAAAGAGCTAGGATTAAATGAACAAGGGTAGAGGATAAAGGGGAATTAATTAAACAAATAAAGTATTTATTTAATTAATGGGATAATGTGAGGGCAAAATAATTAAATAAAGATTAGATATTTATTTAATTAATGGGCTAAGGATAGGCTAAAATTAGGTGTGGTTGGGTAAGGTCATATTTTAGGTGTCTACAAAAGCACATCCCAGAAAATGGTTGTCAATATATTTTGTTTTAGTTGTGGATAATGTAACTATCTATTGTCCCTTGTTCATCTAGCTAACTACTACTCCAAAAAGAATAAAAAACATAACTAATCATTGACATGTATTGTTATTGAAATCTCTAGCCAATCAAAATCTACAATACAAGGAGATGATTACAATTAATGTATTAGATGCCTTAACATACAAGGACATGACAACATATCACACAAAATTGAATTTAGTTGGCCCTAGGTAGGAAGGGTAAAGGTGTGAAGTCAATTACATTTGAATTTTAAAAAAAATCATAATTATGAAGACGACCTTATAACCATTAACTAATTCCGAAAATATTGATAGATAAAACATACATATAAAGAAGTACAAATAGGTGTGTGATAATCAAGTGGATAATACAAATGTATAAAGATGTATAAATATGTGAAAGAAGATAAATAGTAAACACATAGAATGATATAAAATAGAGGCATATGGGGCGGGGGCCCTAGCTTAATTGGCTAAAGCATTCTCTTGCAAGCAAGAGGTCACGACGTCTAGGCTCCCCTATCCCCTTAGTACCAGAGGACGTGTCATGCTAGCGTCACCGGTCACGTGAAAAAAAATTACCAGATACATTGCAGTTTATAAAAAGAGCTACCCAAAAAAAAAATAGAAGCGTATAAATAAAATAAAATAAAAAATCTACCTTTACACTTATCAATATATCTACAAAATTTCATCATTACATTTTGAGAACATTCCCAAAAAGGCCGTCAATTCTAAACCTTTAATGTGACTAAATCAGCTACTCGGTTTACCGAATTCGGAACATGGTGCTTCAATTCCAATATCCCCCTTGATTGGTAAAGATGAACCTCATTCGAGGCACTAGACTGACAGCCAATGCCCATCCCCAAACATGAATCTTTTGGGCAAGCCGAAAAAAGTGGTTTTTACAAGTCCACAAACGATGGAGCGTCAGTGGTGCGTTAATGTCCTCCGTCACAAACAGTGAAAGAAGTGAAAAAGAAAAGACATGTGGCTACCGGTGACTTGAAGGCATATGCAAAAAGAGTCTGCATGTGGCAATTGCTAATTTGAAGAGCCAGACAACCCATCAGACCGGACCTCAACCTTGATTCTCGACTCTCCACCAATAGTAGTCCGTCCATTCCCCAGAACCCCAACCACTCGCACACAGATCTATCAATCTATCATGGTCATTGCTGTACTCTCTTCTATTTCATTCGGGCTTTTTCTTTCTCTACTGTACTGTTAGAACGTCGTCAATTTAGAGCAACCAACGGTGTTCTCTCTCATAATAACGTGGCCCTTTCTTCACTGTACGCCTACATTTCCACCGTTCATCATCCATGACCTCGTGATCAGCTCATCATCGTATTCTAGGTTGCTTCTTCCCCACTTTCTTTTTCATGTTTGCACAACTGCAACTGCCGGCGAAGAGAAAACTGGTCGGTAGCCTTTATGGGTCAGTTGGATTGGGCGAGAACCTGCTTTGCAATGCAAGGAAATCAACAGTCCGCCTCAAGGGCTGATGAGATAATGGCCAAGTACAGGCCAATTGCTCCCAAACCCCCTCTTCATACGACTTCAAAATTAGGTAAGCCGGCTTCTGACTCTATATCTGCCTTGGGTTTTCTTTCAACTTTCAATACTACCCACAAGAGAAACAATACTGTGGAAAACTGTAATGGCGGCCGCAATAGAAGTGGACAGAGGAGGAGGGCCTCTGATTTTCGAGGCCATTCACCCAGAGCCCTAAAGAAATCAAGAGGCCCCAACATCCCCACTGAGGGCAAAAACACCCGTGAGATTGTATTTCCCAGTGTAAAAGTTGATGGGCCTGAAATTATCCTTCCTTCAGCTCTTGATAAAGAATTGGAAGCTGTGGAGAGAACAGCGGCCAATGCTTTTAATGGAAGCAGTGTGTTGGATGAAAAATATGCTGGATCTGAACAATGGGTCGATATAAAAGTGGTAATGAAGTCAATTGGGGAGGTGGGTTTGGAGAATCCTGTATCAAACGTAGAACCTGAGCCTGTGCCTACAGTGGCTGAGAGTCAATGTGGTTGTGGGTCTGCTAGATTTTTTGTTTTCCCTATTGTTAGTGATATTCTGCAGGAAGAGGAGAAAAATCTGGTTACTCTTCCACTCCTTCCACCCACACCACTCTTGCAGAAAGGTTCAGTCTTGAGTTCTAATGCTTCTAATCCATCATGCGATAAAGAGGATATTCCATTGAGACTTTTTGGTAGAGATTTCAGCCATAAAGAAGTCGGATCCTGCCAAATTAGTAATAATGAAAGCCCAAAGCCTAAAAAGAATGTACCCATTGTTGGCCTTTCATTCATCTGAGTGATGTATTATAAGTCCTTTGTTAGTCATTTTGTTGTTGAACAGTTACTGTGCGGAAGTTCTATGGTTCAGTTTTGTATATATTTGAGAGGATTTCAGAAAATGCCGAGGCCAAGAGTTGTATCAGATACACTGGCTACCTACCGTAATTTCTTGGTCCTTTCCCTCTGCAAGTCTGTCTTGTATAAACCACACTGGATTTGAAGCTGTCTTCCAGAGTAAATATGTAGCAACTCCAAGGAATGACCGCAGAAAACAGGAAATTTGTAGATACATAGATCAGGTCTTGCGGTCCATTAGAATGTACATATATTATGTAAATATATGGATCATATTTTACTAGCGTCCATAAGCCTATACAGTTATTGTTAAATACAATGTTGAGAGGAGAATAGAGCATACTTTGCACTTGCATTCTACGACCATGTATTTGATGATAAGTCACAGTTTGCTTGCATCTTCATAAATAGATATTACAACTATGCAGTCTGATGGCTGCATAGACAATATGATCGTGGCAACATTTATCTACCCATCAGAATGTACATTTGACTGTATTTACTAATTAATTGAAAATAAAAAATGCATTGTATTCTGATTTTCAATAAATTAATAAATACGATCAAATGTGCAGTCGGATGGCTGCATAGACAATATGATTGTCAAAAGTATTTTGCATGCTAATCTTGTGTGCCTTTAATATATTACACATCAACAAAAGGGTTTAACTCATAACCAAACAAGTTTTAGACTTATATTGTTAAGTACATGGGGATATGATATTTACAATGATAATCACCTCCAATATGTGGTGGATATCTCTTAAATTAGTTGTATTAGATTATGTGGACAAATTGTGTAATTAATTATATCAAGCAATGAGTGAGCCTTCATTAGGATTACCCCTCCATTATATTATTAGTAGGCCTATATAAAGGAGGTGATTATCATTGTAATGATATGTGTTGAATGTTTGTGTGAAATTATATTCACATTTTACTTGGATTTTTTATTAAGAATTTATTTTCCTATTTTTAATTTGTAAATCTTGTGACATGAAATTTATTTTTATTTTTCCATCTTTTCTATTTTGACAAATGTGGATGCATATCTTGTAATTTTTTATATGTAATCAATGGAATGAATGAATGCACCAATATTTATTTTTTATCTTTTTTTTTTCTTCTAATTTATGCATTTGTAGCAAGCTCTCTTTTGCAAAAGAATTATTGCAGTTGATATTATCTCTTTTAGAGATACATATTATCTTAGGGTTTTATATATATTGCATTAAATTTACATGTTTTTCTTTTATATCTTAGGGTTTTATCCATGAGGTTGTAATCATGCATCTTGGTGTAAAAAAGATCTTATCATTTCACTCAAAATATGTAAAAACCTTTAGATCCATATAAAGCACATTAGATTTGGACTTAAGAGTTTCTAAGGTAATTTTTTGGAGGAGGCATGACCTTATGAATAGTGTTCCATCATGAACAATGATTTTGGTAGTGAGTAGTCATTTTTATCATGAATAGTATTTTTTATGGTCGTGAATAGTGTTTTCAAGTTGTGAACAGTGTTTTCAACCTCTTTTTTCATACATAATGGGGCAAGGTTGTTTTGGAGGGCATATCTTGAGTATACGATGTCATTTTTTTGCAAAAAAGTAGGTGTCATAAAGTTGGTTCCAAGCATTTTCCAATGGTGCTAGTATATTTTAAAAGTTTTATTATTGTTTCATTTTGTTGTTAGTTGAAGTCCAAATTATATTTTTGGCTTTTGAGCTCAAAAATTTCTCTAAGAATACTTTTTTTTTAGATCAAATAGGTATTGATGAGCTCTTCTTAGCCATTCATGTAATTTTTCTAGATTCAATTAAATGATCTTTTATTTATTTTATCAATTTTATATAGTCTAGTTAATAGCTTGGTCATTCTGGCACTTGGAGAAGTTCTATTTTTTTGGGTGGGCTTCATTTTATCTCTTTGATTCTGTATTTATTTTTATTAATTTGTAATCATGTGTCTAATTTATAGATTAAATTTAATTACAATGGGAAAGAAAAGACATACAATAGGTGAACATATTTTGAAGGAATTCAATCATCTAAGACTTCTTTATTAAATTTATGAATTGAGATAACTTTGTAGAGAAAATGACATCAATTTTCTAGATTATTTTAATCTAGCATTTATATATGCATTTGATGTTCACTCATAGACATCTTATATGGAGACATCATTTAAGGATGAGAAATGTAATCAAATGATATGCATTGTGATATCTACTCCATCATCAACTATTGTTACTTTATAGTTTAGTGTTGCTTCTTTAAAAGCTTTCAATGATTCTTTGTATTAGGACAATCTTAGTCTTCCAAATCCAAGTCAATGAGATTCTTATTTTTCAAACATTTCATCCTTATTTGTGGAGTCTCACATTTCTAATTTAGAGAATTCATTGGAGGATTTGTATTACCTTTTCAATATCAATGATATCATCACATCTTTATTTTCCAAATGTAGTTTATATTTTGATTAGTCTATAATGTTACAAATTATTAACTTTATGTTTAGTCTATCATGTTTTATTTATAAGATAAAATTGTGATTCTATTGATTATTTTAAGTACTTTTAATTTAATTTTAGAATTGGATTGGTTTAGATCTTTAGGTTTTATTTCTTTAGGATTAGATTGCACTCTAGTTTAATTCCTTGGACATAACAATATACACAATATTATTTCACCTTTTTAAAATTTAATTTTACCAATTATGGAGTCAATAGTCAAGGGAACTAATTATTACTTGTCCAAAAAAAATTAATTATGCATTATGATATTTTATTTGATGATAAGTCTTAAGAAACTACTGATATGACACTTATTGTCAAAAGTATCCATAAAGGAATTATCAAGTACTTACATTTTTCTTGCATCTTCATAAATAGATACCACATCATCATCAAATGTTTTTTGCATACTAATCTTGTGTGTCTTCAATATATTACATATCAAAAAAAGGGTTTAACACAACTAAATAAGTTTCATACTTGTATTAATAGGTGAAATGAAGAGGAAAGGAATCCCCAAAGGTTTTATGATGTTGTATAGAACCTTAGGAATCTTAAAATAGGTGTTGTTTCCCTAATTTCATTAAGGAGAGAGATCGCAAGGTGTGAAGATTGACTTTCAACCTCAATGGTGAGTCAATTAGACCTAGATCTCAGTCCTTAGGACATTAGTAAAGGTCTAGAAACAAACAAAAATGATTTGATGCACTTAAAATAATTGAACAAAAAGACCTAATACAAAAAATGAATATTCTCAAAAGTACACAAATGGAAATGATAGTTTTTAGGAAAATTTGGAAAGGGTCTTGTTGATGGGTGTTTTTGCACTTCTCAACATAGAAAACACACAAGTGCACTATTTCTTTTGAAAGGAAACTTCCTACAAACCAGTTACAAAAAATTACCCCAAGGTCTCTCGGGTGTTAGGTCATGACTTGCAAAAACAACTCAGTGGATTGATGTGATTTGCTAGTAATCACAAGGGGCATAGAAAATTGCTAAGTTGGAAGGAGATTGGATCTTCAAATAGAGTACGTGAGATTCTAGAAGTGATGTGCAATTGCTGCAAGTTCAAAACAATAGTCTAAAACTCCATGGGTAACATCAGATTTGGCTTTACAATGATGCTGGAACTTTGCCTAAACTACCATTTCAAAGAAAGGTCAAAAGGGAAAAAGTAGGTAAGAGTTCCTAGACTTGCAACTACTGATGAATAGTGACAATGAAGGATGCTACAATGGACAACCTTCCTATAACTGAGTTCCACTTAACCAAACAATCATACAGTCTCATGAAACTAGTGCTATCTTCTAAGGTCTACAGATTTTCAGTTCATTCACCATAAAGCATGAATAAAATATGAAATTTTATGTGCAACAATGAATTTATGTTCATACTAGCTTTACACTACTATTCATCATCAACAACCAACAACAAGCATGAACATGGAAAGCATCAACACCATATCATTCTTCAATATCAATGGACAATATGAACTAAACTACTAAAACTACTTGAAAGCACCTAGAACAACAAAGTAAATCTATCTAAATCTATCAAATGTGAGAAGATGAATCATGCAACATGTGAGAAACACAAGAATCCACCAAAAGCAATGAAACTCTATTGAAATTTCTGTAGCATGTCTTTACAACAACTCAAATCTATCTTTTAAAACATGAATAAAATATGAAATTTTATGTGCAACAATGAATTTATGTTCATACTAGCTTTACACTATTGTTCATCATCGACAACCAACACAAATCATGAACATGGAAAGCATCACCACCATATCATTCTTCAATATCAATGGACAACATGAACTAAACTACTAAAACTACTTGAAAGCACCTAGAACAACAAAGTAAATCTATCTAAATCTATCAAATTTGAGAAGATGAATCATCTAATATGTGAGAAACACAAGAATCCACCAAAAGAAATGAAATTCTATTGAAATTTTTGTAGCATGTCTTTACAACAACTCAACTCTCTCTTGAAAATGAGAGGAGACCCCCTATTTATAGTTTTCCAAAAGTGAAATGAATGGCTAGGATTTACTCTCATTGTGTTGCCAAGATTCATTTTACATTAGGTTTTCACCTACCCCCAAAACATTACTAATATAAGATACAATTTTGTCTCATTCCCATTTTCTCTTATAGTCCCCTGACACTATAACAATTTTGTCTTCTAGTGACTGCCTTCTTTTTCTTAGCTTATACTGTCAAGAACTCATCATCTATCACTGGATTTCCCTCATTCTTCTAAAGAGTGGTGTACTCCACAAATTTTCCAATCAGTGCCTGAAGCTTGTTCCACTCCATGATATCGGATTGAAGAACTTGGAACCTGGTCAGCTTCTTAGATCTGCCAGTGATTTGTTCCTAGTTCTTATTGCATTTTGGTGTGGCCTTAATTACCTATTCAAACTAAACCAATACCCTAGCAGCAAAATCCATGAAGTCTAGTGTTAGTGAGTCTGCTGCCCCTTGCTCCATCTTATGGAAGTATGGCCTGATCTTTTCTGGATCTAGCTCCACAACAGGCATATCATAGTCCATCATCGGCTTTAAGTAATATTTGTTGTGCGTCCTATGCTCTTTGACCCATTTGAGGTCTAGCTCGACTTCATGTAACACCCTCTCCAAGACATCTCTCTTGTGATCGAGTCCCATTTTCCATGTTTCTACCAACCAGTGATCATGTTTTACAAGGGCCAACTCCTTCTCCCATGTCTTTTTGGGCATCTTGAGAATGGTTTTGAGCTTAGCATAGGTAATCCTATATAGCTCGGTGAATCAGTGACATATATTTTCCATTCCCTCTAGCTACTTCTGCACATCTCAGAATTTGTTGGTTGTTCGGAAAGCCTGGCCTATGCCCATGCCACCATTATATATCACTTGTTGGAACCAATCTTCAGTAGCCTTTTTCCAATTCTTCACCTTATCCATCTTGGAGAGTTCTTCTTGAGAGAGGAGTGGGGGCACAGAGGATGTAGTTGGAGCTTCTTCCTCCAATGATGTCCATTGCTAGATATAAGCATTGAGATCTACCACTTGTGTCTTTAGTTCCTCCTTAGAGGACTGGTCCTTGTTCATCTGTTGGATGATTGTTGCCACTGATCCTTGGAGCTGATCAATTTTCTATTCCCTTATCACAGGGTCCAAGTCGATTGTGGAAATGTTGTAGCTGAACCCCTCTCCTTTGTTCTATCACTGGGGTGGAAATTTGCATGGTTCTTGATCCTGAAGCATCAACTATGATATGGGATGAGTCTCTTGGATTCTTTTCCTTCTTAGTCTTTGTTTGCGCTCTTGCCAAGATAGCCTCAAGCCTACTCTTTAGATCCATGAGAGCCAGGGTTTTCTTCTGTAACTTCTTCTCCAACCAATCAAGAATTTGAGTCTCCTCTCTTGGTGATTCATGATCACCTTCCTCTTTCTGCTCATGTTGGGGCCGTCTCACTTCATGACTTGGGGCTTCTTGTCCAGTTCTTTCTTCTTCTTCATCTGAGTCTTCAATGTGTATGGTCTTTTTCCTTTCTGACTTAGTGGGGGCTACTTTCTTCGCAGTGACACCTTCTGTCTAAGGTGCTCTTTTTGTTTCCTATTTGAGCTCCACATGATGTTTTGACTGAGGACCCTTATTTGAAGCATATTCTTCCTTCTTTTCTTCTCTTTCTCCTTCTTTAGGTAGTATCTCTTCTTCCTAAATAGAGCCTTTATCTTGCCCAACTAGTGGAGGCTCCTTGAATGTCTCCATGTTGACTTCAGTGTCCTCTTTCTCTTCAAGAGGTTGCTTCTTCGATTCCACCTCCTCTCTTATGTCCTTGAGTTTTTGGGACAACTCCTCTTCAAGCTCTTGATCAGAGGTCTCTACTATGTACTTAGCATTGAGGGCTTCAACATCCTCCTCTGAAGATTGTGACTTTTCCTCATTAGTTGCCATGGTGGCTACATTTACGCTCAACTCGCCTTTTGGATGTTCAAAATATTCTTCCTTGAAAGGGTCTTCAGGATCCTCCATTATTCCTTGGTGGCCTCCCTTTGTTGCTTCTCCATCTCTTCTAATATTTGCATAGTTGCCTCCATTTTGGGTGGCTTTGTGGGTTGTGGAGGAACAAGTAGGCTAGTAGTGATTTGGGCTATCACTACTTGGATAGTGGGGTTCATTATCACTCCAGAGATCTTGATGGGTATTCTTGGAATATACTTGGAAAATGCCTCGGGCAAGGTAAGAGAAGGCATGGTAGTTATGAAAACTAAATATATTGCAATGGAAAGAGTAGGTAATGGAGGGGGTAGTAAGGAAGAAAACAATGGGGATGTCGTGGCCGAAGAGGAGTCTAATACCATAATTGGGGCTGTTGGTGAGGTGGAAGAAAGGTGAATAGAAATGTCCACCATAGGAAGAGAGGAAACAAGCAATGCCTGAGATGTAGAGGGTGGTGGAGTAGCAATGACAGCGGGAATGGCGGGAGCAGAGGTAGCAGGTTGTGATTATGGTTGCCCGACCTCTTCTTCTCCTTCATGTTGCAAATCCTTTGTGATGGTTGGCATTTCTTTGAATCCTCTAGACTTCTTTTCCTTTTTCGATGAGATTTCTCCTTCTGACATGCGTTCTTCGTATATACTTTGTGTTTGGGTTGACACTCAGACACATCCTTCCTCTTTATTGATCTAGTCGTTGGAGGGGATTTGGGAGTTTCTCTTGCTAGGGAAATAGTTGCCCCACTATTTGTTTCACTCTCAAGCTCATCTATGAGCTCTTCGTATGTCAACATGAAACCTTATAGCTTGAGCTAGGCTATTTGAACATCCACCCATTGTCTAGTTCTATTCTTGATTAGCTTTGTTACAATGTTAAGGTCATTGACCTCTTCTTTATCCAAATTAATCAATGGCAACGTTAACTCGGCCACAACATCAAATCTTTCATCTAAGATGGTGTCATCTTCCTCCACAATCTGGTCAGGTATCGGGAACAGGTTGATTGATTGCACAAACTAGGCCATCAATCACATGTAATGTCTCATTCTCACTTCTTTGTCATAATTGTAGTTAGCCCATAAATCTTCTATGTGAGGCAAGTGGGCATACTGCTTTCTAACAAACTTCTTTAGTTTTCCATAGGGATCCATCCTGGGTTGGGTCATGTGGCAGTCCAAATGATACTCCACTATCTCCTTTTTAGAATATTCAACACACTAGACAATAGGGATGACATAAATTCCTTGCTAGAAATTGAGGGGATATGGAACTGTTTCCCAGTGCTTGTCACTTAGCAGTTTGTGGGAATTTTGTAGTTGTTGAGAGACTTCCAGTATAATCATTCAGTCGTTTGGGTATTGGGGCAGCTTATAAGGTCTTTTAAAGAAGCCCTCCATTCTAATGTATGTAAACTTCAAGAAATAAATGGAGAGGAACCTGAACCTCTAACTGAATGCCAAAGTGCTAAGCGAGAATCTTCTCTAAAAATCCCCTCCAAGGAGTTTGATAATATGCTTGATGAAGGCATCATTCACTCTTTGATATTACCTCTTAAAATTCCTGTACTGCAATTGTGGGTAGTGGTCATATACCTTGAGCTCCCTACTTCCTGGATTTGGATTTCGAGCAACAAAGAGGCCTTTGTATGGGAATGCCTCTACTAGTACTAGGTATACTAGGTAGCAGGTCATATAGAACTGTGATGTCTTCTTTACAGCCATAAACTATGCATGCTTGGTGTCACTGATGATCTTGGCCTAGTGTAACTTTGATTTTCCATGAATGATCTCTTCTATGAAATAAAACATCCACTCTTGAAGGAAAATAGCACTAGGGAGGCCCATTACTTTGCTTAGTAGAGTGACCAGATCATGGTACTCTTCATGTAAATCACTTCTGATGAGCTCCTACGGTACCTTAGTGACACTTGCCCTCTTTTCTTTCAACCAATGTTGGTTGATTAACTTATCACATGCTAGGGGATGGATTTCCATGTGTTCTCGACATATCCCTTCTCTATTTTCTCCATGTGTTCGAATGTCAGGATATGGAAAGTATCACCTATGGACCGAGCAGACAAGTCTGCTAGCACCCTACCTTCATGATCTATGATTTTTCTATTACCACTGTGGTAGCACCCTCTACAAGCCATTACAAGTTCTGGGGCCACAAGCACGGATGGGAAGCCGACTGACTTGGCTAGGCCACTCTTTTGGATCTTCTGTGCATTATTAGTGAGGGGATTGCTTGTGATTGTTTGTCTAAATTAATCTATGTCTACATGTCTTTGGTTGGTATCTAATATTGAATCCCACATTGAGGTAACCTTGGAGGTGATTTCCACCTTGTGGAACTAATACTTCATCTGGTCTTTCTCCTCTTTTCCCCTTGGTGCTTTGGAAGCCTTCTTTCCCCCCCTTTTTTTTTTT